>CM037931.1:15966623-15996623 GCA_021346845.1 Apeltes quadracus | reverse complement strand
AACGTAGGCAGGAACACTCCCCGTCAAACGTTTACACTCACCTTCTTTTAAATAGGGTGAGGTGTGTCTGCTGGATGGGTACGTCTCCATCTGTAAGGACGCATTTGTCTCATTCCGTCGGCTTCACCCAACGCAGTTCAGGGATGCGGCCTTGCGGGCGCAGAATTGGAGGACACATCTGATCTATCCTTTGCGCCCCAGCATATCCCATCATGCAGTGCGGGCCGACAAGGATATCATTTATTCAGTCGGGGAGAGGCGAGTTGACAGCGGGGAAGAGTTCACTTTTGATAGAATTCACTCGGATATCTACCGATTTAAGTATTTTTTTTATATAAAACATCACATCTTGGTTTATAAAATGGCTATAAAATGCTGGGGAAGACGGGAGCAGGGAAGAGCGCTGCAGGAAACATCATCCTGGGGAGAGAGGCCTTCCAGCCCCAACGCTCCTCCTCCTCCCGGACACTCCAATGCAAGAGAGCGGAAGGAGAGGTTGGAGGTCGAAAGGTCACCGTCATTGACACGCCAGGGCTGTTTGACACCAAGCTATCCCAGGAAGAGGTGGTGGACAGGATCAAGATGTGCATCGCTCTCTCTGCTCCTGGTCCCCACGCCTTCCTGGTGGTTCTGAAGCTGTGCAGGTTCACCCAGGAGGAGCAGGACACAGTCAGGATAATTCACAGCATTTTTGGTGAGGAGGCGGCTAAATACTCACTGGTGCTGTTCACACATGGAGACTATCTAAAGACGCAGAGCATTGAGGGCTTTATATCAAAGAGCGAGGAACTCCAGCAGCTCATCCAGGTGTGCCACGGGAGATACAACGTCTTCAGCAGCCAGGTGAACCCCCAGGTGCAGTCCTACCAGCTGCTCGAGAAAATAGTCAGAATGATGCAGGAGAACGACGGAGGGCACTACACCACCAAGATCCTCAACAAAGCAAACAAGGCCTCAATAGAAGAGCAACACAGACTCTCTCAGGGGCTCATAGCAGAAGAGAAGCAGAGGAGGAGGACCCTGGAAGCTGAAGTTGAGAAGGAATTTAAAGGAAGGTCAAAGAAACTAAGAAAGTGTATGTTGCTGTAGACGCGGCGTTCTGGCCATCCACAAGCTGCTCAAGTTGGTGCATCAACGTGGCTGAACTTTAAATTGTGCTCATTTAAGGTCACTTTCGACGGAGCCGCTGGGGAAGCTTCGGCCGCACCACGTCTTTGTGGTCATCTAGTGAAGGAACAAGTAGAGACGCTGTGTGGTCCATTTACTACAGAAGACATTATGAACGTACCATTCAAACGTTTGGACACACTTTCTCATTCAACCAACCAATATAATCATATCAATAAAATATAAACCGAGTGACTGTGCTTCGTGTGCCGATGTGTGTATATACATGTGTGTGTGTGTGTGTGTGTGTGTGTGGGAGGGGGGTGGAGAGCCAAGTCCAGGCCAAAGAATATTAATTCCCTTCTCTGGCGAAATGTGAGTCTTTTTGTGTGTAAGCGCCTCCACCCTGAACCTGGTCACTTGGCCGGTGTTCGGATAAGGTTCCACCTTCAACAGCTACGACGTGTGAACGTACAGCGACAGTGTCATTAAATCTTTGAACTGTCTTTAAACCAGATCCATGCTGGTTATCACTCTGCTGCTACTTGATCCTAGTCCATGTCGACCTCCTATGTGCACATGTACATTTCCATCAAATATTACTGTGTAGTTTGATCAAATTGAAGATGAAATCGGTAATAATGGCATGATATTCGTCTTTTCTCAAAGTTCGTATAAGAATTTCCCTGGATTGTCATCGCAGTAGTGCCCTTCGCCTTCACAGGAGGCCCCAGTGATGTAAGGCTGGTGGCAGGGGGGGGGGGGGGGGGGGGGGGGGGGGGGGGGGGCGAAGGAGCAACCGCTGTGGATAAGGGTACGGCCTGGCGCAAGATCTACACTTTTTCCTCTGGATTTTCAAGGGCCAGTGAGAGCTCACCGGTTCCCACCGGAAAACGTGACACTATTAAGGGCCCCTCTCTCTCAACAAGCAAAGCCTCTCGGGAATCGTTGGCGTTTACTGCACCGGGGGCAGTGTAGTGCGTCTCCAGGGATCTGAACCCGATTCCCTCTCTAACTGCCAGGGGCAACGTAGACCGCTGTCTTATAGAAAAAGGTTTGCTTATCTCATAGGCCCCACTGAGCCACACTATATATCTGCTGCTACCTGCTGCAGCTCCACTTGGGCCCGCGCACTAGAGCACTAGATATATTAGGGCTGTCAAATGATTACAATTTTTAATCACTGTTTTATCACTATTTGCAATTACACCTGAATCCTAACCATTTTTTTTCTGAAATGGATACCAAAAGATAAATAACACGACACAGATACATCATTTTCATATTATGTCTGTTTTATTAACACAGCCAAATAATGGTGGTTTAAATCAAGCTGAAACATACGACACACCATAATATTTGTCTTTGTAATGTCCCATCGCTTCCTCTTTGGCGTTCCTCTTAACCAGGATGTACAATTTACAGTATTCAATTGAACAGAAAGCAATAAATGTAGTCAAATCATAACAGTGGCCACTAGAGTTGTTCAGATTCCGATACCAGTTTCGGAAAAGCCTCCGATACTGCCGAAATGCTGGCATCGGTATCAGCGAGTACTGGAGTCCAGGCACCGATCCGATACCACGTACTTTTATAGAAATAGGAATCCATTTACTGGTTAGCTCCATTGACATGTATGTGTATGTATATATATATATAAAGCTCCGACATCTCTGACGCAGTTCTTCCTCGCCGCTTTAAACTATTACTTCTTCTACTGCTCATACAACTATTACCACAATGTCAACTATAAGTGATACTACAACGAACTAGCCTGACAAGTTGCTAGTGGAGGCTAACGGTCTTCTGGGAGGTTTCTGTGAGGAACTTTCTACCAATTCATCCCTGATGCCTCTATATGACCTAATCAGAGAGAAGATTGGTTTGGGGAAATGAAATCACGGCCCACTTTGCTTTTTCAGCTCAGACACCAGAAGGGCCTGTGGAAGGACAGACTCAGACCCGTCTTCACTGCCACCTTTAACTTGCACTCAGTGTTTGGTGGGAGGAGCAGAGCTTCAATGTGGTGATCAGGAGTCAGCACCCACATCTCACGAGTAGATACCCAAGGCGTACTGCTGGGCCCGGTGAAGGAGGACCAGAACCAGGACGGCTTGGAGAAGACCGTTGGTAAAATGAGAGGTCCGGTACCAAGACACTGAACCACTGTGGACCACAGGTTAGCTGTAGATGATGTGCAATGGACTTCTTCATAGAACATTGGGAATACTTGTTTAGCCTTTGAAACAATAAATACACATTAAAAACAGCTAATAAAGCTCAACGTTGGGTATATTTAGCTGCATGTTAATCCAACAAGATGCGAAAAATGTTTACTACTACATTGGAATCTATTTCGAAAATAACCATTAAAAAAAACGTAATACATTAAAAAATGAATTCGACATTGACTTCTTTGTCTCACGTGGTGACGCGCTCACGTGACGCGCAGCCCTGCGCAGTAGCCTGCTCACGTGACGCGCAGCCCTGCGCAGTAGCCTGCTCACGTGACGCGCAGCGCTCGTGCAGTGGACTCGGGTCACGCAGCAGCATGGGGCTCAGGGAGCTGGCGGCGGTAGCAGCGCTGGTTCTGGCTCTGCCCGGGGCTCGGTCCGGGGCTCGGTCCGGGGCTCGGTCCGGGGCTCGGGACTCCTCTCCCCCGTACGTCCTCAGCGACGCGCAGGGCCTCGGGAGGGCTTTTGACGGAATAGGAGGCTTGAGCGGGGGAGGGGTGAGTTCGCCGCCTTGTACTTCCTGGAGGGGACGGGACGGGACGGGACGTTAGCTGCGTGGAAGTGTAACGGTCATGTTTCATCCACTTGCTCCGCCAGGCGACGTCTCGGTTACTGGTCAATTACGCGGAGCCTTTCCGCAGTCAGATCCTGGACTTCCTGTTCACGGTACGACCCCGTGCACGAGAAGCCTTCAGCTTTGCACGACAGACGTCCTGAACTGTGCGTGTGCGCGTGCGCGTGTGTTTCAGCCCGGCTTCGGAGCATCTCTGCACATCCTGAAGGTGGAGATAGGAGGAGACGCTCAATCTACCGGTGGGTGGCGAAAAAATGCAACCGAATAAAGTTGTAAAAACGACTCCATTGACGGTCTGTGTCTTCGATGATAAAATAACTGCTTTGTTCTAAAGACTTTGGGTCGTTGACTAGTCGAGTGTCGCTGCTGGGTTCTCAGGTGCTGGAGTGGCATCTGGTGCAAACATTCCCTTTCTTACCCAGCATGCACTGCATGGGTTCATCTTTCCATCTTACTACAGATGGAACGGAGCCGTCACACATGCACTATGAGAACGATGAGAACTACTTCCGAGGGTACGAGTGGTGGCTCATGAAGGAGGCCAAGAAGAGGAACCCAAATATCACCCTGATGAGTAAGAACCGTGGCGTCTTCTACTGCAGAGCAACTATTGATCTGAATATGCCTCTGATATCAACAACATCTGGATGGACGCAGTGTGTTTACATGCCGTTACCACTCCAGCAGACGGGGCTGATGGGAAAGTGGTCTTGGGCTAAAGAGCCTGTTTAGTTGCGGTTGTGTTGCATACTCCATCTTGCCTGTGTGCTGGCGTCTCCCCGTAGGTCTACCGTGGGCCTTTCCTGGGTGGGTGGGTCACGGGAAGAACTGGCCCTATGATTTCCCAGACATCACTGCAACCTACGTGGTGAAGTGGATCCTGGGAGCCAAGCAGTACCATGACCTGGACATCCAGTATGTGGGGGTGAGGACTCATTCACTTCGTCCAGCTTTCTGATGAAGCAGTCAGAACTATGCGGATTAGCACCTTTTTATACAACCTGTAACAACTCCCAGCGGCTTTACTGGTCCCCACTTCTGCCTGCAGTCACATGATCAGGCGCTGTGCCCCCCCCCTCCCCAAATAAGCGCTGTCTCTGGCCACGCCCCTTATCAGACATTCAGAGCAACCTTCATCAGGGACACAGGAAACATGTTTCCTACTTCTTAGGAAGATAATGCGATACAATTTATGTCCACATATATTCTACATTGCGTGTATTTGGCACGTAGCTCCATGTGTGCAGTTTGACACAGCAGCTTTACCACAGTGTAGGAGCTGTAAGGGGGCCTGACAAATCCAGTTTTTGAATTTGTGACTTTAATCTCAGAGATTTCTTCAAGTCTGACAATTTGTTTCATGTAAAATCCCCACTTTGGTCTTGTAAGCACAGAGTATTGCTCGCCTCATTGTTGCCTCTATAAAGGGATTTAGATGATGTGGATTACTTGTTGTCCTTTGTTTAACATTCACTTTCATGTTTTTAGATCTGGAATGAGCGAAACTATGACAGCAAGTACATCAAGGTAATCCTACCTCCATACCTTCTAATGTCCTCTCATGGATGTGACTGATGCATGTGTGTTATGGGTGAGCTCAATCTAAACTGTAAAGGAGAAAAACAGCCACCAACATCGAGTTCTGTCCCATTCACTTCAATTCATTTTTTGTGGAGCCGAAAACGACACCGATGACAAATTCAGAGACGTGGTCCACATCCTCCTGGAGGGTTGAGCTGGACTTTCCTCTGAGAGCATGTCTTTGTTGCCAAGGTGCTCCGGAACACGCTGGATAAAGTTGGTCTAACCGGCGTTGGCGTCGTGGCAGCAGACGGCGACTGGAGCGTTGCCAGTTCTCTGCTGACTGACCCCCACCTTACTGAGTGTGTTGAGGCCATTGGGTGAGTACACTGGTCCAATGTGCCGATCCGAAGGGCTCCTGATCAAAGTCTCGCTGCTTCATCAGTCGTTTGACTCAATGACAAAGGAAACCGTCCACCGCCACATTTGGCTTCTCTATAAATGGATCAGCTGTTCTCCCTCAAACCTCAATGTTTGTGGCTGTTTTTATGTTACAATTACAACTAGCTGTACAGGAGCATTCGCACCTGTACAGCTAGTTGTAATTATTCAGGCATATAGGAGCTTTATAGTCCTATGTATGAAACGGTGCTAAAGTGCCTGTATTGATTGTAACTCTGACATTGGTATTTCACGCTATGAACACTGTGTACACGTGCCGTCAGGTGTTTAAAGGCAACTAAAGCTGCGCGTCGGGGCACCGGCTGGGCGACTACAAGCTCGCCCGTCGGACAAAGCGCCAGTCAGCGAGTCGTCGCTGCAAACGTTATCTTTAACATTATCAGGCCTCAGGCCGCTCTGTCGGCGTTTGAGAGGGAACTGATTCATTTGTGAGGAACAGGGTAATTGAAGTTAAAACCGCTTCAGTTTTCATGCCGAATTGTGATATTTTGCCAAAGCACCGCGCTGACATGGATCAATATTAACAAGTGTTATGCAAGTTTTTGGCAAAAGGTCCCAAGATCACACTGGCACAATTAGAAAAGAATCAGAATTAATCTTTGGGAGGAGTTTGGTCTTTTACAACGTCCAAAAAATGCTGAAAATGAGCTAAAAATAGGCTAAGATGCAGATATCCAATCTGTAAACGTTCTAAAAAAAGTAGAGCGCGTGTGTGCCAAATATCAAGCCAATCGGGCATCGGGGGAGAACACTGGCCCAGTGTGATACTACAGGGGGCGCTATAGAGACCTGGGATCTGGTGGTACCACATATGAAAATGAACACACAAGTCAACGTCCCCAACATTTTAGTCGGTTGCGCTTCCCTCCTGTCTGCCTTCATTGTCCACACGCAGAGTGGACAGGGAAAGGGAATGCATGAATGTTTATTTATGTGACATCCACAGACAAGTCGGTCCCAATGTACTTGGTTACGCAGCCGCAATCTTCAGCATTTTGGCTGTAAGCCGACTGAGATCAGAGAACGTCGACTCGGTACCTAAAGCGACACGCCTCCGTATCGCACCAACCCGACGCTTCGCCCGCTTCGTGTCCTTGGCACTCATTTCTTTTCTATCTTTTTTCCGATTCCCATTCTAAATATTCAGATTCTAAAACGTGTCCTTGGAACGAGCATACTTGTATTATTATGCTATTGTGTTGTCCTTATGTTATCAGTGCCATAAAACGCTCTGAAAATTACAATATCGTTTATCACAAATAATGTGGCCGCAATAATCACACAACACAAGTTTGATGTGGTGCCAGCCCCGGCTGAAGGTGTGTGTGTGTGTGTGTGTGTGTGTGTGTGTGTGTGTTGTGCTCTCTGTCACTGAACCAGCTGCTGCGCTACACGCTGGATAAGAGTGGCCTGGACACAGTGCGGATCGTAGCCAGTGACAACCTGTGGGAGCCCGTTGTCCAGTCTGTGCTGCTGGACGCCGAGCTCAGCAGAGCCGTAGACGTGATAGGGTAGGACCGGCCTCCTACTGGTGAAGCTGCTTTAAACCACTTTTTGAATCACCACTTTGAATCACTTTTGTGTCGGAGATGAGCTGAGATATGTCTGAGAAAATGGTGCGAATGGATTCCCCAACCACTGGCCCCTGGGCCATTTGGTACCGGGACGCACGGAATCTTTTACCCTCTGAAAATGGCCGGATTCTCTCCCAATGACATGCGCTCACCGCTCCTGACACATTCCACGATAACAACAACACAACTAAAGCAAAAATGAGCAGAAAACCAACCTCCAGGCCCGCTGTGCGTTATATGGATGGATGTTTTCATGGCGCTCAGATCTTTTTATTTCGTTGTGCTTATTTGCCACATCTGGGCTTGTGAACCCTGACTTGTGAGCCGTGTTGGGAGTAATGGCGTTCAAGTATAACGGCGTTTCTAACAGTTACTTTTTCAGTAACGGAGTAATCTAATTAATTACTGTTGCCATCGTTACAACGCCGTTATCGTTACTGAGATTGAAAGTGTCGCGTTAATACAATTTGGTTGAATGAAACAGCTGCCTGGAGAGCGCTGCGGTGGGGATGATGATGTCGCAAATGCGATGATGATTGGCTGGTGGGCGGGGCCTTGCTCACGTTGTCTCGCTGCACACACTCTGGCCCTTTCTCAATACTCAAGACGGCAGGAACGGGCTTGCCTTCCTGTGAGAATAGACTCGGGAGTCTAAACTCGCGGGTACGGGAGAACGGAGAACGGCTATTTCCGCAATTGGAACAGCAGCTGACTCATCTTCCATCGTAGCCTGCTGAGGTGAAATGCATTCTGGTATATTTTTCTCTGACAAGAACAGACAAGAACAGACAAGCCTGCTCCGATGCATGCCCGGTAAAATGGGCGGGGCGAGTCACATCCGGGTATTATGGCCGTTCTCGCCCAGATGCGGACTTCAGAATTGGAACAGTACTCGGGCTGCGACTGATGACGTTTCACGAGTCCACGAGAGCAAAAGTCCACACAAGAACGCATATTGAGAAAGGGGCCCTGACTACCACCAGAGCCCCAAGGAGAGCCTGGGCCCTCTATTCGCCCCATTGTATCGATCTTGGTTGCAGTTCCGTTAGATTCCACTGGAGGTGATCGCAGGCGAGTGCAGATCGTGTTGGACTCTATGGAGCTAGACGGCTAAATGTAGCTCTTTCTCCTGCTTGTCGTTGAATCAAAGAGTCGAATGAATGAGTGCTTATGTCCTTGCGATTTCTCACAGGTTGGGCCGTTGTTGGCCGGAACACGCTAGCATTCTGCTAATGAATGCTGATTGGTCAGTGACGGATTGCGACCGATGACGACCAGAGACCCCGTCTGATGGCAGCTGAAGCTGAAGCAGAATCAGAAATATAAAGTTTAGGAGGACTTTCTGTCCAAGTTAACTTAATATTCTTAATATTAATATTTTCCTGCGAGCACTTTTACTTTCATATTGTTATATATGTATTGTTAAAAGTGCAGAGGAAATGGCCGTAAAGCAGCACCTCCGGCCGTATGAAGTGTATTATTCTAGCCCCCCATTTTGAATGCAGTTTTCAAATTGCTTGACAAAAAATGATATCCTGAGAAAAGTGGATTTTGGGGGGTGAAGCCTCATTGGGTCCCATGCATTCTGCACTCGCCTGCGAGCGCCCCGTGTGGACAGACGTGTTACTGCAGCCCGTCCAGAACCCGGAAGTAACCAGAGAGTGCCCCTTCTCCTCATATTAGACAGTCTCTGCTGCCACTAAACAGACGACCCGGGGAAGTTCAAAAATAGCGTTGTCAAACTGGAAGTCAAAGGCAAGAATGTTTATGTTCCACGCAGCTACGCGCAGGAAAAAAGACGTTATCCACGTCTGCCTGAAGCAACTCCAACCTAATGAAGCAGCTCACATCAACACACGCTGCTGCTGCTATCCCGAATGCAGCCAGCGTGAGCTGCAGCGAGACGCAGCCGCTCTGTCAGCGTCAGCGTTAAATGTTACAGAACGTAATAGCGTTTAGAACATAAACAAAATAATGTCAGTTACTTTGCTGAGTAACTAATTACTTTTACAATGTGGTAACTGAGTTACTACCTCAATTACATTTTGGGAGAAGTAATTTGTAACTAACTCATTTTTTTTTTTTTTAAGTAAGATGACCAACACTGCGTGAGAGACGGGTGTTTTCTGCAGATGTCGTGGTGTTCTATGTGTAGCTGTCAGCTTGCTGATTGGTGAACACTGCCATGCATGAAACTGACCACATGGTTGGGACTAATAGAGCCTGAACACGTGAACGGCTTTGCTATTCTGTTTTCTAAATCCACCACTTTAGGATTAGATGTGTTGTAGCAATGGCTGCCGTTTGTGCCACTCAGGGCGCACTACCCGGGCACCACCTCGGTGAAGGAGGCCCTGAGGACGCAGAAGAAGCTGTGGGCGTCGGAGGACTACAGCACTTTCAACGATGACGTCGGAGGAGGCTGCTGGGCTCGCATCCTCAACCAGAACTACGTCAACGGACTCATGACTGCGTGAGCAAACGTTTGATCCATGACCAGCTGAAACGCAGGCTCGTAGGGAGTTACTCCCCAGCCACTTGTTTTGACGGACCTACGGGAGAAAATACGTCCCGGTTTCAGAATGGTTTTCCTGTTCGTAAAAGCCCTGAATGAAGCCCCCGTGTGTCTTTGTCCAGCACCATCTCCTGGAACCTGGTGGCCAGCTACTATGAGGACCTGCCCTTCAGCAGAGACGGGCTGATGACGGCTGAGGAGCCCTGGAGCGGAAACTACGTGGTGGAGTCTCCTATCTGGATCACAGGTATCGTGTCCGTACCGGTTGAACACTTGGGTGGGTTTGCATGTTCCTCTGGCTGACGCCCCCTCACAGCCCACAGCACCCAGTTCACCCAGCCCGGATGGACCTACCTGCGCACTGTTGGCCATCTGGCACAAGGAGGAAGTTATGTGGCGCTGACTGATCGGAAGGGAAACCTCACTGTTGTCATAGAGACCATGGCAAGTTGGAGTTGTAACTTTTCCTCCTCTGGTTGCGTAGATTAAAAGTGATTGGGTGTAGAGAGCGACACGTTTACGTGTCCACTTTCACTTTTTGGATTACGTTTCTTTTGCAGACTCACGATCATTCCGCGTGCATAAGACCTCCACTCGCTCCCTTCAATGTGACATCCCAGAATGCAACTTTCCAGCTAGAGGGATCCTTTGTAAGCTTCCTCGTCATCATTGTGCTGTTTTAAAATGAACCAATGATTCTTTTGTCTAATTGTAGGTTATTTAATTTCTTAGGCCTCCATCAAGGAGCTCCGAGTTTGGAGGTCACAGTTTAACTTTAAAACCCAAAAGTCCTCCTTCTTTGAGAAACTACCTCCACAGAAGGTGAACGATTCTTCCCACAGAACTCTTTGCCAGGTTCGAATTGTTTTGACATCTGATCTTTCTTCATGGTTTCAGCTTTTAAATGGATCATTCACTATTAAGCTGGCTGAAGATGAGGTTTATACGTTTACCACGATTACGACCGGGCAGAAGGGCAGCTACCCCCCCTCGCCCCCCTCAGCCCGCTTCCCCAAAGTCTACAAGGACGACTTCAACGTGCGTAAGTACCACCCACGGAACCCAAGAAGAAGAGCGCCTGGTTTGAGGACCCAGTATACATTAAGAGCATTGTTTAGTTTTTCAATCGCATTGTGTCCCCATATGTCTCCATCCGTCTCCTGCGTAGGAAACCCCCCCTTCTCAGAGGCCCCCAACTTCGCTGACCAGACGGGCGTCTTTGAGTACTACGTGAACACGAGCGACCCCGGACCTCACGTCTTCACCTTGCGACAGGTTGTGACTCAGAGACCCGTCACATGGGTGGCCGACGCGGACCAGACCATCAGTGTCATAGGAGACTCTCAGTGGTGAAGTACCTCCTGGTGTCCCACTGAGAACGCATGCCATTCATTTCCCCTCCAACCTTTCATCCTTTCACTCCAAATCAGTGTTGCCCTTCCGCAGCTTTCTCTGGCGAGTCTGTCTCAGCAGTCACAGCAGACGAGACGTAATGTGTCCATTCCAATGATGCGAATTAGGCCTCCCGCTTTGCCACCTTTTCCAGAGTTTGCAGGGATGAAAGCTGACAGAAGTGTGTGAAATGAAGGAGTGTTCCAGATTTCTGTCCCACGTAACATCACACTGTGACGTCACAGGGAGAACCTGACGGTCACATGTGACGTCTTCATGGAGCGCGTGAAGACGGGCGGCGTGTTCGTGGCTGCCCGGGTGGACAAAGGAGGCCAGTCGGTCCGCAGCGCCAGAGGCGTCTTCTTCTGGGTGTTTGCAGACGGCACGTACAAAGTGACCAACGACCTCGGTCAGTACCGCGCTCTGCTTCATGGACGCCACAGATCGTTCACACGTGTATATGGAGCGCCTCAGAGCAGCGGCTCCCAGACCGTTTTCCTGCGCACCCCCTTCTATGTCCCAACCGGGTTGGCGCACCCCCAATTCACACTTCAAAACTTTGTTTTATCGCCATATTAAGACGCGTGTTTAAACATGCGCAAATACCCAGAACACGCATGACAAAAACTATTACAAAGGAAATGTTTACTGTTCATGTTTTTTTATTTTATGGAAAAATCCCACTTAAAAAAACTGAGCGCCATTACCTTTTTCCTCTCACGCACCCCACTTTGCTTCAGGTCATTCGATGTGAATTCCAACGCGTGTCCCGGCGGGAGGAAAGGTGCATTTTGTTGGACTATTTCATCGACTGTGATGACTACGATTTTTTGGGTTGATTAATCCAAATTTTGTGTTTGGGATCGAGTTTAAATAACAGGATCAAAATGTATACAAGGCAATAATTGTTGTGATCTCTCATATTTGTATATCTCGTTCTCGTATCGTTTTTAAGTGCCTGTCAATCACTGGAAACATTCTTGTTGTGCATTTCTATGGCATTGGTTGACATTAGGAACATCTTTTTCTTTTTTCAAAGCAAATTGAAATGGAAGCATCTCCAAAGAGATGTAGCTGAAGGTACTTTTGACCGTGATTGGTTGTGTTTGTCTGTTCTTAGCTGGACAGACTGTACTGGCAGAGGGGAAGTCTGGGACCCGAGCCCATGGCTGGCACACGCTATCCCTCACTGTGGCAGTAAGTGGAGACCCAACGTCCACTGCAAAGCCTGACCTGATGTGTCTGTATAATACGCAACGTGTCGCCCCCCTCCTGCAGGGTCAGTATGCATCTGGGCGGCTGAATGGATACCCGCTGTGGAAGAACGCTGTGGCGCTCACGCCGCAGCGCGGCTGGGCGGCCATTGGAACCCACTCATTTGAGCTGGCTCAGTTTGATGACTTTGCTGTGGTGGCAGATTAGTAATAAATACATGTGAAACGTATGATCATTGGGATGTGAATACTTTAAACAATTGAATGTTTAACTATAGGCCTGTACTGAATGGATCACAATGTTGACATTAAAATGTGCTTTAACTACACACACACACACACCCTTGTCTCAGTTATTGCCTTTCAACACACTAATGACTATCTATTTAAACACAATAAATGTTCCTCGTCTTCTGTGGTGCTGACATAATCAAAGCTTCATCCTACAAGTTTGCTAAAAATGGATGTATTGTGTGACAAAGATGCCGGGGAAAGAATGGGCGATGATTTAAAGGTGTCTCATGAAACCGCTGGTTCTGGTTTCCTCTGGTTGGTCGTAGAGATGTTCGGAAGGAAGGAGCCGTTACTTTGGGTTGTTGGTCCGCATTGTGTTGTCGTGTAGTTGTCCATTGTCGTACAGACAATAGTTAAAGTGTAACGGACGTTGCTCCGATCAGCCGCAGATCCGCTTCCGGTTCCGCTGTGCGGCGCGCGGGTCGCGAGCGTTGGCCGTTAGCGCGAGAGGGCCATCTCCATGGCAACGGTCCACCAACAACACTTCGCAGACGGACGGATATGGCGCAGCCGAGGACGAAGCAACCCCGACCGCCCCCCCGGGTCCGAAGAGTCTTCATCAACCACGTCGACTCCTACGCGTCCGAATGCATCGCCAAAGTAAAGTGACGTCAGAGCAAATCCAGCCATTTGAAACGATTGTAACCAATCAGAGAGGAACAATTTATAGCACGCATCAGACGGCTTTCTGCACACCTGTTGTCGCCATTAACGCCTCTTCCCCCCGTAGCGGCTGTCTGAGCGTGAGGCAGGACAGATGGAGGAAGAGGAGGAGGAGGAGGAGGAGCCGGAGATGACCACCCACAGCGCCGCGATCGCTTTTGACGTTGTGGGAACCGTCCGTGGCAGACATGGAGGGGCCCTTCCGTGCGTTGAGGAGGCGTATTTAGTAAGTACTGAGGGGACCAGGAGCCACAACCACCTCACCAAATCACCGGCACTGCACTTTAATGGCTTGTTTTGTGTTCAAGCAACCCAACAGGGATGAGCTCCTGTCCAAGCTGATGGCCTGCGACGTGATCATCTACAACATTACCCAGCATGCCGAGCAGGTGGACGAGGCCCTGTGGGCCGTTTCAGGTCAGCAGTGTCAGTTTGCGATGGTTGCTTGGACCTTCCAGGCTGCTCATTGTTCGTTGCATTACGAATGTTCAATGATTCATTGAGCTGTTATTTGTCTCCACGTCTTTGTTTTAGATTTGTATCTCTTGGCTGCAGGCATGGGAGGCCTCTATGTGTCCTTTGGGCTACGTGATTGGGATTGCTGCTGCTCAATGGCTTGTGTGTTGTATTTGTAGCTCTCCACGATGAGATGGGCCGTTTTTCCGGATCGAAGATGTTCATCCTGGTCTCCACGGTGATGACCTGGGCCTGCAGCAAGTCACTCAATTCTGTAAGTGGCCACATGTAGCACCTCTGTCCAGCATGAAATCAGTGCTGAGCACAGTTTTCCTCCTCACATATTGAATTACAGGTATTTGGGCATTTATGTATTCTTACTCGATTGAAATCGTGCTCTCATCTCCAGTTCCATATCATGTAGCATCAGGGGTGAAAGTAAGCCGGTACGGACTACCACTAAAATATTGACATCACAATTGCTAACGTTGCGCGAGTATATGCAGAGGTTTGTCAACCGCTAGCCCCCCCGGTCAGCCTGCCGCCGCCCGCTACCCGGTTTTGTGGCCCTGTGTAGCATGACCTCTCCTCTAAGCACGTAAGACACCACACTATTTTCCTCTTATAGTTTTCAGATCAATAGTAAAGACATAATTCCTCATAAATAAACAAAAAGTGGGTTGGATTCCTCACACTATGGCGTCCGTCTCGGGTAGCTCAGTCAGCCCGTGGCTAACGTGAAGCTACGCGTTGTGAACACCTGTCTTGCTGTCTGCCTTGCGTTGCAGGATTTCACTGATGAGCATTTCTTGAAAAGAAGAGCACATCCCAACTTCAAAGCACACATCGACCTGGAGAAGAGGGTGGTCCACATGGGGAAAACCGTGAGCCTCCTCTTTCTTTACGTTTTGTACATTTGATTGACAGGCCTGGGTCTGACTGTCACGTTTAATGTCTGTCGCTTTAAGAAGAGGAAAGTGTTCTCCACGTACGTGGTGGCGTCAGGACTTCAGTACGGGGTGGGAGAGCAGCTCTTCCACTACTTCTTCAAGGTGAGATTTGAGTGTACAACAAGAAGCACATAATCTCCTCATTACGCGGTTACACTTCTCCATTTATCACTGAAACTGAAAGTGTGAACTGGAGGTCCTCTCGGGTGCTGGCACCCCACAGCTGATCAGGGACCGGGTCTGCTCCAAATGATACTTTGACTTAGAGGTTGTTCTCCTCACATTTTGGTTTTTAATTTGCGTCCTGCAACCAAGTGGACAGTGTTAACAGAGCAGCTGTGCGTACAGGCACAACTGCTCCCTTAACCTTCAGGTCTTTCCATTTTCTTACCTTTGGTTAGCAGTGTACAATATACCATTTCTGGGTGCCATCTTTGTTTGGACTCACAGCATGTCCTTTTAGTGCATCCGACGCAGATGAGTCTTTGAAATACCTGGTGGCTTTTGTGTTTTCCATAAGTACACAGGCTCAGCTGCCTGAACACGCTGCCTGAACACGTCTGAGCAAACATCAGAGGAAAGATTGTGTTTGTGGGGCAGGAACCCGTCTTCTAATGTCCAAGGCTGTGCTGACTCTTGGGAGGGGGAGGGTTACTGTGTACTCGCCACCTCTGGGGCGTTAAGCAGTCTCTGAGTAAACACACAAAGAAGGCAGCTCCTCCAGGGCCGGCAGCCATTGTTCCGTAGCGGATCAAAAGGGGAAAGGACATGCAGGCTCGTCCTAACCTCGGTCTGAGGATGGGGGAAATCGACCTACTAGAAGTACTAGAAGAGGCAGCGTTGCAATGTGCAGGATTGAGCCTTACCTTATGTGGGGCTGTCGATCATCTGCACGATTCTCCTGCCGAAGGAAGCTCCGAACGTCTTTCCTTTCCATTGCAAATGTTTGTATTTGCTTCACATGTGTAACTAATTGAAATAATATGTGTTGTTAGACATCATGGCTGGGACGTGAAATACCGATCTTTGGAGACGGCACAAACATCGTCCCCACGATTCACGTCAGTGACCTGGCAAGGTTGAACATATATACATGTTTTATTTTTACAGACTTTCAGCTCTGATCCTTAATTATAAAATCAAATAAAGGTGTGATTTTCTTTGTTTAAGTGTGATCCTGAATGTGATTAAACACCAGCCAGAGCCTTATTACCTTCTAGCTGTGGACTCTTCCTGCAATACGTTGGAGCAGATTGTGAAGGTGGGTGAGTTAATGTGAAAACAGACGATAAGACAGTGAATCGGGTTGTTTTACGTTCTTCACAGTGGCAGAGTGAACTCAAACTATGATGACGTGTGAGTTCTTTCTCCAACAGGAAGTTGCCTCTACATTTGGACCAGGGAAGATCCAGGAAAGGCCATTTGAGGAGGCCTACCTCACGGAGGACTTGAGTGTACGTTGCACCGGGTTAGAATACACTTTTGTCCATTAGTAGGATTGTGTAGAGTCAAGAGATAAGAAGATGGCGCTTGTTTGCACGTTGTTGAAGCTGGGGTCAAGGTTTAGCTTAGTTTAGCTTAGCATGAGGGCTTGAAGCAAGGGTAACCGGAATCGTGTCCTGCTAAAAAAAATACACCCATCAACAACTCCACAGCTGGTATTCACACATGATATGGAGGTGATTGTAACCAGGGTGCGATTTGACAAAAAAGCAGAGGGGGGGATGGGTTTTTTTTTTGGACATGTGACTTTTAGCTTGCATAACTAGGGAGAAGAAGGCAAAGGGTAGACAGGCCCTTTTTCGGGTCCGTGGATTAGTCCCCATCACAACATGACAACACTTTTAATGTGTAGTTGTTTTATTATTGGCTCCTGTAAAGTGAGACAATATGCTCAGTGCGGCGCTCCGCACACGCACATCACGCACTGCGCGTAGGGAACCAAATGCCTGGGGGGGCACCAACAAATCTGGGACGTGGAAAACCATCACAGAAGGCTACTGGTATAAATAACAAATAAAATATGTCTAAATCATGTTAATATGCAAAACCAATACAAAGGTAACAGGCCATCACTCACAGTAATGCAGCTCCGCGCTGCTCTTATTATTAAAGAGCTGGTTCCTATTCTCTGCTACGGAGACCCCGCCCCCCCCCTCAGCGCAATTAAAGTTTCCCCCGATGGGATCCAAAGTCCAACTGGCTTGATGCTCACTTTCACGCGCACGGACGGTTTGGCTACGAGGAGGAAGCAGAAACATAAAGAGGGGAAACCGATCCGCGTCACGAGCGCACGCGCAGCCTGCAACACTAACATGTTACAATGTGTTTGTGTTGGATGACGTTCAGAAATTGAGAGAAATGAAAAGAGTTTAAGTAGGCGAGCAGTTAAGTTGCATTCATCGCTGTCAAGGGAGGAAATCCTTGTCCCCCCAGGAGATAAAAATAATTTAGCAGAGGGGGGGAAATCCCCCCATCCCCCCCCACAAATCGCACCCTGATTGTAACGAACTTGTTTCCTAACAAAAAGCTGCTGCGTGAAGCGCCTCGTCTCTACGAGCAGGACCAGCTGCTCCAGATGTTTCATTGTTGTTTGTCACGAAATGGCTCCAACCTGTTGACATCAAGACTTAAATAATAGATAACGGTTTGGACAAAGCCGGGCTGCTTGTTTCAGTCTTTGTGGAAACACTGGACTGAAACCAGGATGAACACGGAGACCATGAGGGTGACATACATTCGTCTCTTCCTCGACCAAATGAGTGAATAAACAATTTCCCTAAATGTTGAATGGTTACCTTCTGATCTCTTGACGTAGAGCATGTCTTCCCTGACAGACGGTGGAAATCGATTCCTTGCTTGTCAACCTGCGCATGCAGGCCGTCCACCTTAAGGAACTGTTGTCCATGGACTGGCTGTGTGAGGGCGGTCTGGTGAACAACATGGAGCTGGTGGTGGAGGAGTACCGGAGAGCCAGGGGCCTGCAGGTGAAGGTCCACCGTGTGAAAAGCTCTCAGCATCCAGTGGCTGCGTGTTGCAGGTCACCCATGTGAGCGTGTTGTCTGCAGCCCCTCCGCCTGTGCGTGCTGGGGCCTCCTGCAGTGGGGAAGAGCACCGTGTGCAGACAGATCAGCGAGTACTACGAGGCCCAGCACATCACACTGAAGGAGACCATCTCAGAAAGCATCTCACAGCTGGTCAGATCAACCGTTGAACCTTTTAGCCATGTTGGTAGTCAAACAGTTTCACTTATTAAGAGTGAGCTGCTCCTGACTGCTGGTTTACGTCAATGCGATTCTGGTCACAGCCAATCAGCACCGTACCATTAACAGCACTGTATTTCAATATGCCGGTGTCTTAACAAAAATAACGCTGGTTATTCTGTCCAAACAATTGCATCTGTAGGAAGATGAGGTGAGGAATGCTGATCCAGATGCAGTGGAGGAGGCCAAGCAGCTTCTGAACAGCCTGAAGGACAGTATGGAGCAGGACGGAGGTACACACTGACTGGAGCAGGGTTCATGTCAGCGTTCCTGACCTGTTCTTACCTCTACTTATCATTAACAAGGTTTGCTTTATGGGAAAGTGCTTTCCTGAGGTTGGTCTCCTCAGTGTGACGTCAGCGTGTCTCCGGTAGGACGTTTGGATGACCAGCTGTTGGTGAAGGTGGTGAGGAAGAAGCTGATGTCTCCTCCATGCAGGAACCAGGGTTTTGTTCTGGACGGCTTCCCTCAGACAGAAGAACAGGCCAATGAGCTCTTCTGTGGTGACTCGCTGACACACACCACTGCTTACAGCCGTATAACAGGGACCTACATAAACACACGTAAACATCGGTCTGCTTTCATTTTCAGCTGAAGAAGGTGAACCAGAAGACGGAGACACCCAGATGTCTTCATGCAGGAAGAAGATTTTGCCAGGTGTGTGATGCTATTTGCCTCGCAGCCAGCAGAGCCAGTAGCAAGCCGCATGTGCCATGTCTCCCTGTGTGGACCGCAGACTTTGTGTTGTGCCTGGATGCGTCGGACGTCTTCCTGATGCAGCGCGTGATGATGCTGCCTGAGAAGCTGGTACAGGAGCACAACTACGAGCAAGAGCACTTCCTGCGGCGACTGGCCAGATACCGAAGGAACAACGCGGAGGAGGAAACTGTAGTGAATTACTTTGACGAGCTGGACATCTCCACTCTGCACCTGGGTAACCATCACCACGGCAAGCATTAGCCAAGCCGGGAAATATAATATACACTTCAAGTGTTGTGTCCCAAGGGCCATCTGAGCTTCCACGTATCATCTACTTCTTAGTCACGTATTAACGTATTAATAAGACATGTCAATCCATGTTAGATCATTTAAGTTTAAAAGGATAGCAGGACATTCTGGCATCATGTCGTTGAACCGCTCCAGAGATCACCAGTAGCGAGGAACCTGAGCACCTGCTGCTGATGCAGACCATCTTTGACACGGTGGGGCAGCCCAGGAACTACGGCGCCAGCAGCCACGAGGGGGAGGAAGAGGAGAGGAGGAAGGCTGAGGAGAAGATGAGGAGAGAAGCCCAGGAGGAGAGGGCAGGAGGCAGAGGAGGCTGAGCACAGGGCTGCACAGTGGGAGGAGTGGGTAGGTACACACACACCCACACACAGCTAACCAATACAAAAAGTAAAGATCGGCCACTACATCCTAAACCTTAAACCTAAGAAATAGTTTGAATATTTGATAAGGTCTGTTTGTGGGTCAGACTGTGCGTTTGCAGGAGGTGAGGCAGCAGGAGGAGGAGGTGCTGGAGGCCGAGTCCGCCCCTCTGAGGAACTACCTGATGCAGCGCGTCATGCCCACTCTGACCCAGGGCCTGACAGCGTGCTGCTCAGCCCGCCCACAGGACCCCGTGGACTTCCTGGTAGAACTCTCAGCACTGCTATGAACTTGTTCCAGGTCTCCATCCCAATTATCTCTTTTGGTTTGTCTTGTTCCAGGCCGAGTTCTTGACGAGGAACAATCCCATCAACCAGTGACGTGGAGCTGCTCTCCTCCCGCTCAACCTGATGCAAATAGAAAATAAAGCAAATAAAAGCTGTTCTCCTCATTTCCCTAAGTATATAACAGCCTGAAGTCAATAACAAGCCGTGTCCCTCGGTCCGCGCTGGGGTTCTGATTGGATGTGCTTCGGAAGTGGCCCATTCTGTGGCCCCTGTTGTATTTACACACAGCTTCGTTTGGGCTCTTGTGTGCCGGCCGCCACTTGAAAGCCCCCTAAAAAAGCAGATGAAAGTGTGCATGAAGCCAAAGCTAATTAGGAAGTTAATTTGCTTAATGAACTTGGTAAACTCCAAAGTAGACGCGCTCGGGTCATAATTGCTTTGATTTGGCTTCCGATATCCAGGAAGGATAAATGTTACAAATGGCTGCCAATCTGCGTCTCTCATGTTG
Source organism: Apeltes quadracus (assembly GCA_021346845.1). Classification (NCBI taxonomy): domain Eukaryota; kingdom Metazoa; phylum Chordata; class Actinopteri; order Perciformes; family Gasterosteidae; genus Apeltes; species Apeltes quadracus. The sequence goes on along the minus strand of CM037931.1, from coordinate 15,976,241 downwards.
CCGCTCTGACTCCAAAGTGAACATAATTGGTTGGAACAGAACACCCAATTATTTCATGGTCCATACTTAATCACCACATGGGGAAATTAGTTGAGTCAGAATGAGTTTATTTGGGAGACGATTGGAATGCTCCATCTGAGCTTCCTGAAAGTGAAATCTGGTAATACAACATTCACAGTCTCTGGAGTTCTGCAACGTGGAGCAGCTATTTTATTTTCCATCTCGACGAGCAGAAGACGCATGTCAACATAAGCAGGTGCACGCAACAGCACCTGTCCGTTCCGAGGGGGGCTGAGATGTACTTACTCAAGTCCTACTCCGTCATAATGTGACATTAACAATGTCGTTGTAAGAGCAGCAGGGGGCAGACTGGGGGGTCGGGGCGGGACGTCTTTGACCTACCCTAAACACTGATAAGAGAAACAATCAGAGACACTTCGATGTCTCCTCCCAGCAGTGCGACATTGGGACGGGTCTTAAGTGTTGGTTGAGCGATATATGACGACATGGCATCACTGAGTAAATGGACTTCAGACTGTACAGAGCAGCGCTGCTTCAACTGGAGGCTTGGTGCTTTGATCACCAGCTCCACTAGTGGCGTGTGGCCGTGTGAATGGTATGAATGGTTACCGATGGGCAGGTGTGGTTGTGCTCCCAGCGTGGGATGAAACGGAGGCTCCAGTGCTGCTCCAGGACGCTCTGAGATCTGATTGGTCAGTCCACAGGGGCCCCTGTGTCCCTGGGGACTGAGAGATGGCGTTGTCCATTGATAGACTTAGGCTACGTTCACACTGCAGGCTGAAACGACCCAATTCCGATTTTTCTCGCCCCTATGCGACCTGTATCTGACGTTTTCATGACGTCTGAACGACCCAGAACCGATCTTTTCAAATGCGACCCAGGCCACTTGGGTATGTGGACCCAAATCCGATACGTATCCGATGTTTTTAAATGCGACTTCAGTCTGAACGGCCAGGTCGCATGTATCCGACCTGCACGTCATTGATACTCGACAAACGTCATAATGGGCCGCCGCAGACGTGTCTCTTCCCGTGACGGAGTTAATCGAAGGCGCCCACAAACATAATCGAAGGTGAATCTGGACATTCGGAAGTTACTGATGAATTCGGTGTTCGTGTAGCAGCTCACATCAGTATCCCAACACTCCCGGCTGCGACTCCGCACCCATATATTTCTTTGTACCGAAGTTGCTACCACTGAAAAAAAAATCTGAATTGAGCATCAAGCCCTGCAGTGTGAATTGATATTCAGGCTCTCCATCTCTCAGCTGATAGACAGTGGGGCTGAGCAGTAGACGCTCAACCAGCAGGAAAGCCTCATCTGCCCTTCGTCTGCCCCCTCGATGCGATCAACTCAAACCTTTGTGCCATTTTGTAGCCAAACATATTGTGATCGTTAACTTAGCTTCCAGATAGCACCTTTTCCCCCTCAAATCTCACCCCTCTTTAGCTCACACACACACACACACACACACACACACACACACACACACACACACACACACACACACCACTGCCCCCCCCTGCATGCCTAGAGGTGTGTTTTATCAGAAGTACTTAGCGTAGTGGAGGTGTAGTCGGAGCTTAGGGGGGCCTTTTGTTAAAACTCAAATCCAGCCCCTGCCTGGTTGGATTCCATTAACCTGAACATCAGCAAAGTGTTTCACCGCCAGCGCAGTGCCACTAGGTGGCAGTCTTAATTCATCTATTTGCTCTGGTCTCAAAGTGATAGCTATGGCTTGATGATTTGTGATCGGATGATGTTATTGCCTTTTATTGAACGTACAATGAAGGACTTCAGGTCTGCTTAAGGCATGAAACGTCTGCACTCCTGCAACCTTACTACTTTTTCAATGTTTCCCCATAGAACATTTACGTTTTCTTTTCAATTGAATTGTCAAGTAAATGCTGGAAAAAGTTCTGACACGATATGTCTTTTTTTGTAACAGATAAATGGTGTGTGTAGACTTTTCATATTGACTTTGTGTGCGTGATCATCGGAGGGACCATGTGGGTTCTACTTACCTTTTACCCAATGGGTTGGATTGTGTTCATTTATCAGCAAAAAGCACTTTTGTACTTGGATGGAGTGGAGATTAATTCATGTAGATAAATTCTTTCTTCATTTTTTAGTAAGATAAATTATTATAATTGATGTTACATATATGTTAATCATATTAATTTGCAGGGTATTTAAATTATGATATACCGTCAAATGAAGTGAAACATCTGTTATTGGAGGTATAAAGCAGCAGAACATGAAACTACCCAGTCGAGCACTTAGATAAGGTAAATGTACTTTTCCCAAATGTCTGGTGAGGTTTCTTGGAGTCTTTGAGAGCAGATCAAATGCGTTTCCACCTGTTAGCAAGGAGTGAACTGACCACAGTACAGCTCCAAACACATGGCATCTTCAATGTGTGTGTGTGTGTGTGTATATATAAAAATATATCTCCTCATCATAACTAATACCAGCCATCAGCCGCAGTAAGCCATGTGTGTCTGAGAGTGTGGCAGCATCTGGACTGGATCCACTGTCACTGATGCTGGTCACTGATTCCTAACACCCCTTAATCCATGGAGGGATGACACACACACACACACGCGCACGCACGCACGCTCATACATACTGACAGATAATGTCAACTTGGCCGACGGACAAATGGACACTAATATACACAAAGACACACTTTTTAGAGACAGAATGACCAACATATCCAACTGCTGGTTTTAGTAGTCAATGCCACTAAAACACACACACACACACACACACACACACACACACACACACACACACACACACACACACACACACACACACCCTCCTCACCAAGAATGCTGCCACCAGCCTCGTTCCGAGCACTCGAAAGGAAAATGTGTTTTGTTGCTTAGGAACAGTTTGCCTTGCATCTCAGCAGGGGGGCTCCTTTTGAATATCATTATGTCCCCCGATTGGGGAGGACGACACATTTTTCTTCTCTGCCAATATTTATCTTGGGCTCCGCTGTCTCCGGAGGGCCACAGAAACGTTTCATTGATTAACGGCGGTGGGAAGTAGGCTGTGCTCTGTTAGTGTGCCTGTATCAGAAGGTGCAGGTGGCGCGGCGAGGCGGCGCAGCGCTGGCTTCAGGGTGGGCGGCTGAGGACGGGAAAAGGATGCTTATCAGGACAAAAGTCTTCACGTAAAAATACACCGCTGCATTAACACACAGCTGGACGGATTCATGTATACAAACCAATTCGACCATTATGTTGGGAAAATACGTTGTTATTTACAAGGTCCTAAAAGTTATGTATTAATATAAGAAAACACTCAATGCGAGCACAATAAAAACTTAAGTAAAGAACGTATTACAACTTCTTCTTTGAAATGCTCATGTTATATTACATTTAGCTGACGCTTTTATCCAAAGCAACTTACATTGCATTTTCTCCCGCGGCTTATACATTTTGCCCGGGGAGCAATCGGGTATCTTGCTCAAGGACACTTTAACATGGGGCAGTCAGGATTTGAACCACCAACCTTGCAGGTCCCCGCACCCCGTCTCTACTCCACGCGCCACCGTCGCCACTTGTGCAGGTGGGTTCAGCTGAAAAGGCCTGATTCAGCACATCCTCACGCTTCATCATTATGATCAAACAGAAAGAAAATCAAGAAATCATTCACAGCCTTCAAGACCAAGCTAAAGAACGATCGATAGGGAGAGAACGATCGATAGGGAGAGAACGATCGATAGGGAGAGAACGATCGATAGGGAGACGGCTCCCGTGGAGATGTCTCTTTGAGTGAGTGTGAGGGAGTTCTGCCTTCTTAGTAAAACTATTATCCACAATCACAACCTTACAGGATGCACCTTTGTGAAAGGGAGGAGTCAAAGATGGCCGACCTTGTGCACATGCAGTGAGTCAGCCTCTTGGCTTTCATCAGGGGCCAGTGTCTCCAGCCCACACGTCTATGCAGCACCATGTTGGTACAGTAAGGCTGTTACATTCTTATGTTTATGGTGCCCAGAGAATGTTGACCTGCACTGTAATGGTAGCTGGCACTAAGCCGACAAAAACACAAAAGCAGAATCTTCAAAGCAAACTAAAGGTCAGAGGTCACAACGAGACGGACAAACATAGAGAAGGAAAACTCAACCAGGCGGTCAATGTGAGGAGGTCAAAGTAATCAGAGCACAATGCAGGTCAATGGGAAGCAGTCTTAACATGGCAATGACGTGTGACCCAGCCGAGCTCCGGCTGGTCTGCTTCACTTCAGTAACACGGAAATAGGAAGCACTTTGCACTCAAAGTAAAGAAAACACTTGCAGCCACAAAACCCTTTTGAAATTTGAAATAAAATAATACTGCACATAACGTTTGTGTGTGTGTGTGTGTGTGTGTGTCCGTGTGCGTGTGTGTGTGTGTGTGTGTCGTGTGTGTGTGTGTGTGTCCGTGTGTGTGTGTGTGTGTGTCCGTGTGTGTGTGCAGTTGGAGGGGGACCAGAGGAGAAGCAGAAAGCACCCGGAGGACACTGCACGGGGCGGATTGGCCCCCGCCGGGTCCAGGCCTCAGGACGGATAGATAGAGGGATTGTGTTGACAAGGGGGAAAGACGAAGAGGAGGAGGAGGAGGAGAGGCAGCCACACGTTCAGCAGGGAGGCTGAGAGCATCAGCCAGAAACTCATCAAAACGGTGGAAACACCTCCAACAACCCAACAACAGCAGGCCTCTGTGTGTGTGTGTGGGGGAGGGGGGGTTTGGGGCAGTCAGGGATGTTTTGGGCTGATGGATGGGAGGGTTGAGGGTTCCACCATTGTTCATTAGTAAACTACACAGTTGTCCTTCCTAATTGCTCAGCCTTCATGTCAGACTGCGATGAGTGATTACCACCAGCGCTGACCTACTCCTTCCATCATCCCAGCCTCACCTCCTCCTCTCCCACAGGGACCACATGTGCATCCTTCAACAGGGCAAACATTCGCCTTCACAAAATGTGAATGGCAACGTTTTCAATTGGATCCTTTGTGGCTCCGCGTGATGTCATATATCATCTGGTGTTTGGATGGATGTCCAAACACTTGAGACCGCGATGCTCTGGGTTCCACCTGTCAGGGCCAGACGTACGTGTTCACAGTTTCTGCTTCTTATGTATATTTAGTGTCTTTAAAACATAGATGTTGCCAGAGGTTGATCTGATTGGGTTAGACTTTCTCTGTCTGCCCTCTGGGACAAAAGTCCTATCGTTGCTCCGGCTTCAACCCAGCGGATCAGGAATGAACGTTGTCACTGTCTAATGCAGGTCCAATCCCTCTACAGTCGTATCACCTTATTCAATATTAAAAAAATATTATGGGAAAATCCCCTTTTCTGGGATTTGGGGCGTTGTTGTGTCTCTGGTGCTTCCACACGCATACAACATGGAAGAAAATCCATCCATGCTGTTTGGAGTGAGATACGGGTTTCTGAATTGACGTCTTCAGCCTCTGAACGAGCTAGTCAAAATCACCACGGTTTGTTACGTCACAAACCTAGATATTTGAATATTCCCGCCCCCTCCAGTCCCGTTTTCCAATCACAGCCCGAGGATATGCGGAAGTCCGCCAACCCCTGAAAAAGAATCAAAATAAATTTAAATTGATGTTGTAACAGCAACACACAGAAGCAGAGGGTGTTCATATTGTTTCATTGTATTTTATTAAATCAACACAAAATAACACAAAACAAAGCTCAGTACTTTCACAGAACTATGAATGTGAATAAAGCTACATAGTTAACAGCACAATAAAATACAACCTCCAAAAAGTGTGCTACTCGCATCCCGCAGAGTACAAGAGTACGATGTAGCTTGACTCCTGTCAGTGAAACACGCAGTAAGACATGTGACCTGTCATGAGACCCCCACAGCACTTTACTGCATTGCTGCCATGACTGTCGTCTTATCTTCTCTTAGCAGGCGTTATTCAACATTCGTTCCGCAAATAGAGGATTGATCGTGACTGCCGCTCACTAAATGCTCGTTTTGGAAGTTATAAAGCAAATGAAGAATAAAGGCCGCAGCATGTCCGAGTGATATTCATGCCTTGCCCTCACTCCCTCCTAACAATGATAAAGTAGGCGCGGTCCCTTCATGGACCCCCCCCCCCCCCCCCCCCCCACTGCCCAGGCATCTGCCTCCTCTGCCTCTGCCATCAGGACTGGATCAGGTTCAGATCCCTCAGGCTTCAGGTCCAATGAAACCAGTATCGGGGCCCCGTTGGCTGGAGGGAAGTGCGGTTGGGAGGCAGCCATGCCCACATGGGTAATGACGGAGGGGGGGGAGAAGGAGGTGGATGACGGCGAGGAGGTGAGACATAAGGGGACGTTGGGGTCGAGTCACGTTGGCGGCCACATGCTGCCGTCAGTCTGATCTCATCTGTCAATCACTGGATCGTTCACAAGTGAAGACGTCCATGTCCACAGGGGCTGCAGAAAGTACACAGCCCACTGCAGCTCATCCCGCATAGAAAGGAAAGAATAACTTTGGTTTCCATCATCTAGACCGAAAGTCAAATTATCCCGTAGGAAAAAACATTAGAGCAAAGCCAGAGAAGAAACATTTCCAAATGCTTTGGTTTTTGTGTCTCTTTCCCTCCATGAATCATCAGGTTGACCTTTGCTTCCCCACGTTGGTGAACCAACCATTCAGTCATTAAATACTTAAAGACGTGTCATAGCTTTCTTATTCCTCACAGGGAGCTTCAGATGGTTTCCCAGCACATCCAGTCGTGTTCATCTGTACTGTGTGTTGAGAAAAGGCCCAAACTGTCATCGAACATGGACATGGACAACAATGTATAACAAGCTGATAACAAGCGCAGAGAGCCCATAATGCTCTTGGGGTGGCGGACACACCTCCGTGTTTACTGTGCTTTCACTTTGTGTTGCTGCTGAACGTCTTCTCAGCTCATTAATTCAGATGGAACTTGGCTGAGTTCACGGCTGCTTCCTCTGTCACGGTAATGACGCTACATCCCGACACACACACACACACCTCCGAGGAATGTCCCACCATGCATCACTTTGAACATTAAGTGATGATGGAACACAGGCAAACAGGGATTTGCAACGCAGACGCACACGCGCACACACACACACACAGGAGTCCAGTGTGAGTCTTGTAGGGAGAGGAGGGGATTATGGTGGGGGGGGGGGGGGGGGGGCACTTCTCTTCATTTCTAGGTGATTCACGATTGAAGTGGGCTGGCAAAATTGCTTTATGGAAAGTGGCGAGCGGCTCGGCGGGAACATTAGGCGGGAAGCAGCGGGGAGGCCGGCGTTTCATTAGGGAGCGCCACTCCGCCTTTATTACCAGGATTTGGAGTTTTATGGTTATCATTATTTGGGATGGAATTATTATTCGCATATATCTGCTCGTCAGCTGTTTGGGTTAGGGACTCGGGGACTGAATCCATGAGTGCTTCCTGAGCTGATCTGTACAAGCTTAGCCATTATTCCTCCTGTGTCAGTGTGTGTGTGTGTGTGTGTGTGTGTGTGTGTGTGTGTGCGCGCTCAGGTCGTTGTCATGCTATCTGCTCACAGGCCCGCAGAGGGAGCGGGCGGCGTTGGCGAGGCGGCGCTGGCTGATCTCTGACTGGAACATGGTGTGAGTCTCCAGCAGGAATCCGTCCTGTTGATCACACACACAAATACAAGCGTCACCTCGCCACCAAATAAAACGGCTTCTCGCTGAATACATATTCTTTATTGTGGAAAGGGCTGTGAAGTGAGATTCTTAGCCTGGGTGCATTCCGAACTTAGTCCCGCCCACAACGTTTGAGGTCGGGAAGTTCGGTCTGGCATCGCTCCATAGTGGCGCGAGTATTTCTCGCCCGAAATCTGGCGGGCCAATCAAATTGTCCGGGCGGGCTTTATACGATGATGGACAGATGATCAACACTAACTAATCAACCACGTCACCAAAGAGCGCTTGGGTTGAATTCGTTTACAACAGCGATGGCTGCTGCTGGAGAATCCAGGTGAGTAGATTCTGCTATCAGGTCGGTTCTGAACGATGTCGACAGCGGATTCATTTTAAAAGAGGAACAGAGAAACGCCATCAAGGCATTTGTTGATAGGAACAATGTTTTTGCCGTCCTTCCTACGGGATTCGGCAACTAGGCGTCGCTCAACATCCGTCACACACTCCGGTGCTCTGATTGGTTGTAGGTCTGTCCAATTGAGTGCAGAGGCATGTTTGAAACACGGCCCATAATCACAGCTCAGTGGAGCAGCATCACACTCACATCCTGACTAGAGACGAGTAGGACTACGTCAGGCTACGTCAGGCTAGTGAGATTCAGTCTAACAGTTGAAAACAACACGTCACTGTTTATCCACAACAGTTTTAAGGGGATATTCACATGTTGTGTCTGATACCTAAAAAATCCATTCGTGCAACAACCCTTTTATCCTAGGTACTTTGTTTGGGTTGTCACTGTTACTAAGCAACCCGAAAATGGCTGGCAAAAAACTGCTTGGGAAAATGAGTGAAAAATGTGTAAAAAGATGGAAAAGTGCAGAAATTGGGAGAGAAAGCAGGCATTTTTTTAAATAAAATATTTTTCTGAAAAAAATAAATGAAATGAAATTTTCTTTCTTTGCGGCCCTGAACCAAGCGGCCTTGGTGATGCCAGCGCTGGAGTGAAGAGCATACCATTCCTCAAATCATATGAACTAATCCTCTGGGAGCATAAATGTACTAAAACTCGGCCCTGAGATCGTGTTACACTTGGACCTCATTAATCTGCGATGCCATTTGAATCCAACAGCTACGTGACTCAACCAGCTTAATCTGCTCATCTTTAGTCACTGATTTCTACATTATAAAAAGCTTGACAGGTCCCTCAGGGAAAACGTACAAGTGACAAGAAGAAAATAACTGAATGACTTAGAAAGGCTGCTGAATAATTAAAAAAGGAAGCATGCATGGAGGACGAGCGGGTCAGTGCACGCAGTACGAGAACAGAGGAGAAGTGACAGAAGGCCCAACTGAAAGGGTGGAGAATGAAAGGAAGGAGCAGAGGACAGGCAGCGCTCTCACTCCTGGCTCGCTGCTGGTCGCCAGATTCTCTGATGCACTTTCTCGCCTCATAAATTATCACTACGGTAACGGGTGGGATGCTGTCAGGAAAGCCCAGCATCCCAAAAAGCAGCAGCCAGCCAGCCTCTGCTGCTGCTGTCATCACTCTCTGCTTTGTCTTGTAAACACATGGAAATAGATTATTGAAAGTCCATTTTTGATACGCAAAATGGCTTTTGGCTGAAGGAAAGATCCCTGTGTGGGACCGAAGGGTGAAAAACCAGTTCATCCATCATTGAAACGCCCGCCGGTCAAGAAAGCAGCCTGAAACCTATTTCCTCCATATTCTCTTTAATAGAATATCTTTTATGTTTCCGAGACAATATTTAGAAAATAACTAAAGAATGTGGACGGAGCTCAGGCCACGTCTGATGATGATGTTGGTGGGATGAATGTGTCTCTTCTGGGCTAACTAAAGCACAACATTTCACCCAAGCTAAAGGACATTAGGGGTGTAACGATCCATCTATTACATCGATGTATCGATTTATATTC